>JARHVA010002455.1:2547500-2554895 GCA_037957365.1 Torreya grandis
GAGAGACTTTAAGAAGCCATAATTTAGAATAGCTTCTCATGCTGATCAAAGATATGTTATGACCAAGTAATTTCATATTGTTATGGTTATTGTTATACATGTAACTAGTTTTTTCATTGGGCTATTGATTTTAGAGTTGCACCTAAAAGGAGAAAAAAAATTGTAAGTAGAAATTCATTTACCTCTTTGTTAGATACAAATGTAATATGCTATAATTGCAATAATTTTGGTCACATAGGGAAACAATGTAGAACTAGCTTTGTAAGATCAAAAGTACATAGTGTAAATAAAGCCATGCCTCCTAGTGTCAACAAAGGTTCACAAGTTTTTGAAAAATAGAAAAATAATCCAAATAAAAACCCAATGATGTGCAGAAATTAAAAGATCAATCTATGATTTCTAAAACTACTCTCCATGCTAAGGATTATAATTTGTCGGTGATAGATAATGGTTTCTCAAAACATATGACTAGTGATAAGAGAAAGTTCATCAAATTGAGAAAATGTAAGGAAGGATCTATCAGCTTGGGAGATAACATTGTATTAAAGATTAAAGGTAAAGGAACCTTGAACATAGATAGAAAAATTCCTACACATGATGTCCTTTATCTTGAAGGATTGAAGCATAATTTTCTAAGTGTCAGCCAAATGTGTGATAATGGATATAAGGTCACATTTAATGTAGAAGGCTACAACTTAAGGAGATTAGAAAGACTAATTGTAGAAGGGAAAATGACTGAAATCAATATCTATAATATTATTGAATTGAATGGTAATATCTACCTAATAGGAAAGATTGATGAGAGTTAGTTATGGCATATGAGAATGGGTCATGTCAACTTTGATAACCTAGTAAAATTGATGTCAAATAAGTGTGTTAGACACATGCCTAAAATAACCAGACATGATGACACTACTTATAAGGAATGTCAACTAGGCAAGTAGATAAGGGTCAGATTTCAAACAAAGGATTATACACTACCAAGCCTCTAAAATTAGTTCATAATAATATTCTTGGTCCTACTAAGACAAGAGGATCTAAAGGAGAGAGATCCTTCATGTTATTTGTAGATGATTACTCAAGAATGACATGGGTAACCTTTTTAAAGGATAAGTCATAGGCATTTGAGATGTTCAAGATATTTAGGGCCATGGTGGAGAATGAGATTGGATAAAAAATCAAATGCTTAAGATCTGATAAAGGTGGAGAACTCACCTGAAAGGATTTCATAGAGTATTATGAGAAACATGGAATCAAAAGACATTAATTTGTAACAAGGAATCTACAGTAGAATGGAGTTGTTGAAAGAAAGAATAGGATAATCAATGAGATGGATAAAATAATGATAAAAGAGGGTAAGTTACCTGATGGATACTAAAAAAAAGTATTCCAAATAGTAGTATATATCTTGGATAGAGTTTAACTAAGGGTAAATAGTGATAAAACTCCCTATGAATTATGGTATGGAAAACCTACATCTGTTAAATACTTTAGAGTGTTTGGAAGCAACTGCTACATCAAGAGAAAAGATGATAAATTGGGAAGATTTGAATCAATATGTGATAAAAGAATATTTCTTGGTTATTCCACTCAAATCGAAGCCTACATATGTTATAATAAAAGGATATACAATACTGTAGAGAGCATCAATGTCAAGGTTAAAGAAGACATGAAATATGCTTAACTTGACAAAAAAATGTATAATGAAGAATTAGATTCTAAAGATGAAGTAGCTAATCAAGAGCATGAGGAAGAAAATTAAAAGGCACCTCCAATATTTTTTCAAAAGGATCATCCTATAGAGCAGACCATTGGCAATAATAATGGAGGAATTTAGACAAGGAAAAGAGTTGCACAAAACAAGAAGCAAGTAAGATTTTCTCTAATGTATAAAATTAATCCTAAGAGCTATGTTAAAGCTAGAAAGGATGAGAATTAGTTAAAATCCATGGAAGAAGAACTGAGCTAAATTAAAAAGAACAAAACTTGACAATCAGTTCCAAGACCTTCAAGCAAGAATGTGATAGGTACAAAGTGGATCTTTAGAAATAAGTTCAATAAGGATGGACTTATTATAAGAAATAAAAAAATATTAGTGTGTAAAGGATAAGCACAAGTTGAGGGCATAGATTTTGAGGAAACATTTGCTCTAGTTGCTAGATTGGAAACTATAATAATTTTTCTAGCATTATCTATTTATAAAAAAATCAAAGTCTATCAAATGGATGTTAAGTCTGCTTTATTGAATGGGAACCTAGAAGAGAAAGTTTACATAAAAAACTTGAAGTTTTTTAGTTGTTCGAGGAAGAATATTATTTATGCAAACTAAAGAAACTATGTATGGTCTAAAATAGACACCTATAGTATGGTATTGAAAATTGGACTAGTACAAGCAATAATAAGGATTCAACAAAGGATGTGTAGATAGTAATCTATACATCAAATTGAAATGTGAGGATATGTTGATTATTTTTGTATATGTAGATGACATAATATTTGGTGGTAGCAATAATAAAATGTTTTTAGAAATTGATACACAAATGGAAAGTGAGTTTGAGATGTCTATCCTTGGATAACTTCCTTTCTTCCTTGGTCTACAAATAACATAACTTCATGAAGGGATATTTATATTCTAAACCAATTATGCAAAGTAAATAATCAATAAGTTTAGAATGGAAGATAACAATATAGTTAGTACCCCCATGATAATTGGATGCAAGTTGAGGAAAGAGGATAAGTCCCTTGATGAAAATTAGACTATGTACATATAAATGATAGGTAGCTTGTTAGACCTAACTACATTAAGACCAAATATCATGCAATTAATGTGGATGGTTAAAATATTTCATGTTGATCTTAAAGAGTCACATGTTAGTGCAGTAAAAAGGATCTTTATAAATATCAATAGCATAATTGACTATGGCCTATGGTATCCTAAAAGTGAAGATTTCACTTTGACAACATATACAGATGTTGATTGGGTAGGAAGTGTGGATGATAGAAGAAGGACTAGTGGTGGTGTATTTTTCCTTAGAAACAAACTTGTTTAATGGTTGAGTAAAAAGAAATATTCATTTACTCTTTTTATAGTAGAAGCATAGTATGTAACAACAGTGGCATGTTGCACTCAAGTATTATCATTAATAGAATTTGGAAAATAAATGACTACGTGACTAAAAATTTTATTCATGATAACTAAAAATGACTAAATTCTACTAATTTTTTGAAACATATCTATAAATGACTAAATAAATAACTAATTTGATTTTTCCATTAAAAACATAACTAAATAATTAGCCACACAAACAAAAATGACTAAATAATTATTCACATAAATAAAAATTAGAAAATATGATATTAAAGTGGGTACTTAGAAAAATATTTCAAATTAGGAAATTATTGGTTGGAGTGGGTTATATTGCATGCAAAGGATTAATAGTGAATTGGAAAATTGTTGGTGGGAGTGGGGAATACAATAGAGTGCAGAATTTAGCAGAGGTAATTTGATGGGGGAGTGGGGAGTACAATTGGCAATATTTGTGTAATACACCTCTAAAAATAGGAGGGTTTATTAATTATTAATGGATCTAGAGCCAACTAAATAGGGTTTGTGTGATAATTTGATGGCATGAGGCATTTTCTATTTTAGCATATAAGTATAGCAGCTACTTGCATGGGCAATAAATATTATTTGGAGAGGACTTGGAGACTTTTAAAAAGGTAGACAAGGAATCCAGAGTTTGCTAAAAAAAATTATGTTGGTGAGTCCCTCTATAGTGACGTCAAATTTGGGGATGTCCTCTATACAAATTCAGAGGTAATTCAAAGTCCTCATTACATTAAACACAAAATCTATTGCTTTCTGATTGGTAACTATATCTAGATAGGAGAACAAAATTGGTGTATTATAAGAGATGAGTTACATAAATAGGAGTGTATCTTGTCATAAGGCATTGACTACCATGTAATATTTTGGAGTTATTGATATTATGAAATAATTGGATGCTTTTATTCATTGTATAATCAATACAATGTACTGACCATATCTTGAAGTTGTTTATTTGTGTTTAATGTTATCATGCATGGGTATGATATTAATTTCTAATTTTGTAACCAATTCAACAACCTAGTACATAAGGCTCCTTTTCACTAAGTATTTATGTCATGGGTAGTGCAGGTACATCACAATTAGTTTGTTATTGGTTGGTGTAACTTACAGTAGCTATATAGGCAACTGAGTACCAGAACCATACATGTAATTCTAATTTTAGCAGACTATTTTTTCATTAGTTTCCTCTACACATTTTGGAGCATATGGGAATTTAACTTGTAAAATGCATCCAAATTTCAATTACATTATATCACTTTGCCATTAAATTATGGTCTCATGTCCCTATCCTAGACCTCAATGCTTGGGTAACATTGTTTGCAAGCCTAATCTATTAATTGCATGGAATCCTAGAATATGGTGTCATATGGCATTGTTGAAAGTTATGCTAGTTATTCAAATCAATGTGGTCAAAAAGACATTTTAATTTATACTATATGTCTACACATGGGAGTATATCAATTTTTAGAACAAGTCATCTTATCTCAACATGTTAATAATTTATGCTAGTAAATAATGCTCAAAGTTACAAAAAAAAAATTCATTAGCATATTTGTTAGTGTTTGTGTATTCATTAACAATGACAATATTTCCATATGTTTAAATGATTCTAATTCATCAATAGAATAAGCATAAATTTTGTGTTCCATTGCTAAAGCATTTCTTTAATTATTATATAGATAAGGAAGGCCCTCAATAAAACATGGATAAAAATAACATTTGTTTATTTCTAGTCATAAAAGTAATATACGATTCTATAGAGTGATGAGCATCTATATTTCTTGAATTTGAATTGATATAGAGTGCTATGTATCATGTAGAGTTCTTTAATTTTAATTTTATAGAGTGCTCTGTATCCTAATTTTGTGAAGTACTCTAAATTCTAGGTAAGTGCTGAAGAGAATGAGTTTACATGTATTAGATCTTGAGTAACTTGAGTTTTTTATATTTTTATTTTTTTTATTGAAATAGGAAACTAAATTAATACTGGAATGCAAAACATTATAGATGGATCAATGTTGAAGGTTGACTATGGATCAATACCATGCATATAATGAGAGAGTAGCTGATGAGAGGGACATGGACAAATATCCATGTCAATATAATGACTATCTTTGTGGAAAGGTGAAAAAAATAAATGTGATTTATTGACATATAATAATATATGGTCATAGTGGTATAAGCCCTTGGGATTACAATTATTATGAAGATATGATAGAATTGTAGATTGTGAGAGATGAAGAGGCACCAAACATAGATGAAGTGGAACCAAATACAGATAAAGAGGAAGTAATGTTAGACAAAGGGTTTGAAGTTGATAGAATGTTGAATGAGGTTCTAAATGATGATTGGTCAAAGTTGATGGAGGATGCTTTAAAACCTATTTATGCTAATTTCAAGTTAAGTCATTTGATAACAATCCTTCAAATTCTTAACTTACAAGTGGTGTTTGGTTGGAAAAATGAGAGTATAGATCAATTACTAGCATTATTAAGTTTATTTTTACCACCATACTCCACATTTACAACAAAATTAAGTCAATGTAAAAATCAAATCACTAATCTAGGCTTAGGGTATGAAAACATCCACACATGTGTGAATGGTTGTGTATTATTTTGTAATAATCTTGCAAGTGAGAGTGAATGTCTGAAATGCCATGAAGCAAGGTATAAACAAGGGTTAAAATTAGTTGTGGTTATTAGAAAGTTTCTTCACCACTTTTTGATAATCCCATGATTACTCTGAATGTATAGGTGCAGAGACATTACTGAACTTATGCAATGGCATGCCCAAAATAAGAAAATCAATGAAAAACATGTGCCTGATTCTAAGACATGGATAGAATTTGATAAAAAATGCCTTTTTTTCTCAAGATACTCATAATATAAGGTTGGGTTTGGATCTAGATGGGGTGAATCCATTCTCAGATCAAAGTAATAAATGGTCAACTTGGCTAGTGTTTTTAATAAATTATAACTTACCTCCATGGTTAGCAACTAAAACATTATTCTTAATGCTATCATTGATCATACCAGGAAAGAAAAGTGTGGATTCAAATTTAATCAATGCTTATATAGAGCCATTATATGATGAGGTAATGGAATTTTGGAAAGGAATTGAATCAATTCAATCTTTAAGGGATGGTCATTCAATCAAATTCACTTTAAGAGATTTCTTATTGTTTATGATTCATGATCTTCCTTAATATGGCATATTATTTGATCTCATTGTTCATGGATACCATGGATGTCCTGCTTGCAAATTTAAGGATTTTGTGAGGTACTCAAGAAGTTTATGTGAAGCACCATTGCTAGTAATGGGTGATAACATTGTTGAGAATGGGAAAAAAGAATGTCATTTATAATTGAAAATGATGGGATTGTTGGTCCTAGATATGATCCATGTAATGAAAGAGGTGTAAACTAGTTTTGCATGTTCTATAAGTTTCCATACTTTAAGGATATATCCATTAGGCATACTATTGACTTTATGCATACTAATAAAAATATAGCCTATGTTATTATATAAAATCTTTTTGGTGCTTTTAATACTATTTCATCATGTGAAGACTTTTGAGAACTAAAGATTCATTAAAATCTTTGGGTTGAAAAATATGATGATGAAAATATAGAAAACCTAGTTCTCCTTATGTTTGGACAAAGGAACAATGTACACAATTCTTACAGTTGATGTCTCAGACTCACTTTCCCACTGGATATGTAAGTAGTAATATTAGAAGCAAAACTGATATTAATATCTTAAGAGGCCTCAAGACCCATGACTATCATGTCATAATCAAGAATATTTTACCTATTGTGGTAAATATATCATGTTTGGCAAAGAGGCCAAGATTGGAAATTACAAGGTTGGGCCTAATATTAAAGAGAATGAGTTTACATGTATTAGATCCTTCGAACTTTGATAGTTTGAGGGAGGAGGTTATTGAAGTCCTTTGTCTATTGGAATGGGAATTTCCACCAACAATATTTTACATTTATATACATCTTTTGATACATATATAATATTAACTAGAGCATTGTGGCCTAGTAATAATTAGATGGATGTATACTATAGAATGATATATGAAGGTTTTGAAAAAAAATTGTTCGTACTAGGACAAAATTGGAAGGTAGCATGTCTGAGGGATATTCAATGCAAGAGGCCATGGGAATTTTCACAAAATATATGAAAGATTTAAAAAATGTAAATTGACATGTATGGAATGATGACAAAGATGAGAGAGTTATAGGTGAAGTATTATAAGAAAATGGATGTCGCTTCAAGAT